>JARHVA010003484.1:245000-277500 GCA_037957365.1 Torreya grandis | reverse complement strand
AAATCTATGAAAAATAGAACTATAATGAAAAAAAAAATGAAAGAGAAAGAGATAAATGAACCTTGGTGGGTTGGAAGATGCATAGGAAAGTAAGATTGCTATTGAAGTACGTTGATTTATAATTACGAATTCTACCAACTATGTCGATTGGGGCGATCTAGTTCTATAATTCCCTATTTTTTGAAATTTTTAAAGAATACTATGTTGGTAGTGTCAACCTAGTATGTTTTCTAGAAGTATGAAAGTGTACTATGTTGATAGAGTTGACCTAGTATACTGTCTAGAAGTGAAAACATGTATGATGCAACATGTTCAACCCATTAGCCTATATCTGATGAAGACCTATACAAATAAAACATATTCATATTTATGTGACTATGTGTTAAACCTACACATAGATGTTATAAACTATATTAGCACTATCGACCTAATATCAAAAATATAGAATAATAATAAATAAAATGACAAAATAATTAAAAATGTGAGATAAAACCTGCAAGGGTTATATTCATGTCAGCTTCACCAAAATTTATGTAATCATAAAAGTATCATGTCTATAAATGAATCCTAACTTAGAGAAGATAGATCATACTTACACTTCTGATTGGTGATACATTAGATAATTAGGAACATGACCAATATGGGGATCCACTAGACCCAATTAGGGGATCTCTTATCATAATAAACCATACTAGGGAGGGTTCCAAATCCTAAAGTCAAGCACAATCATGTAATAAACCTAATTATGTTTTATATTCACTAAACTAATAATAAGTAAATTAAATTCTAATTTAGAGCTCATGAAATCCTGTGGCACAAGTGAGTGTTAGAAAAAACAAAAGTAAACATGCATAAAATACATATACTCACATCAACATATATGAAATCCTAATGTATGGAAGAGAAGTAAAAATTCAGATCTATCTACTCTTACAAATGAGGAACAAAGTTAGGAATACTTACCTTTGAAGATGAACCCATCGAGCTTCAATATCTCCCTTGGCCAAGGTGATTTTCAAGAGGTTGTTATGGTATGTAAGGATGATAAGGATAAATTAGCTGTAGGATACACAACCTATCATTGAATTTAAAAGACTTATCTAAAAGATAATATCCATATCTCCAAATAAAGTATGAAACCCTAAGCTTGATCCTCAAGTAAATGGTGAATAAACAAATGCACAATAGCTCTTACTTATTTTTTTCTCTAAATGATGGTGGAATGATCTTGTATATATAGGTGGATTTAACCCTAAGCCATTCCAAAAATTTTAACTAATAGGGTCAAACCAAATGACCTAGTAGTGAATTTGACAATGAAACATTTTGAACAATGAACTAAGTTAGAAATGTAACCTAATGTCAAAAATAATATAGGGTCAACCCAACTGATATAGTCTTAAAACTACCAAAAGGGGATTCAGGCTAGAGAAAGGTTAGTGAAGGTGGAAAATGAATGGAGGAGGGTTAAAATAGGAGGAAAATCTTAGGGAAATAGTTTTTAGGAGATAAATGTGTTGATAAAAAGTGGTAAAATGGATAACAATCCTATGAAACACAAATGGTCTACCCACCCCTTTCTCAGTGTACCCCATAAGGTATGTACTCAAAGAGATTGAGACTTGATGGGTTAATACAAGATAGAGAGGATCAATAAGTGATAAAATATTGAAAATATAATGTGTATACACTATATATCTATTTCTTCTCTTTGATCCACATGTATAGGCCATGCCAAGTCTTATATGGGATCAATGTTGATAAACCCTGAATAACTTATATATCCATCACACCAATTAGGTTCTCTAGAACAACTCACCTACATTGAGGCATCTAGTAGATCCTCTAACCCTAGATAGGTACCCAAAATACATTATCCAACATGATAATGGCCTCACTTATGGGAAAGTGGAAGGTATAAATCTTAGAGTGCCAACACTTTGCTAATGCTAACATATGCCATGGTTGATGTGAATAACTGATATCTGACATATGTGACATAGGTTAGTAGCCTCTAGAAGTCCTATGACCTCATTTTTTTAGGATCTAAACCTAATTTAAGAATCATGATCATGACTCACATTCCATCATGATACCTACTTGATACTACATATCATAAATCCAAACCAAACCAAGTCAATTACTTATTTATTTTTCCTCTATGTTGATTATTTTAACTAGTTCTTCTAATTTTGGCCTTATCATTCTATTATTCTATCTAAATTTATCATTAATAATATGTAATTACCTCTTTTGGTAAATATCATCATTTATTTTGGTGATATAATTATTATGAAGGACATTTTCACTCTTCATAGGGTGGGTTTACCATTCATCTCACTAGTCTACAAACTCACTATTTTACAAGTCATTCCCATATATCGGTAGGATGACCTCACTAGTATGGGAAAGTTCACCATTTATTTTACTAGTTATATTGACCAAGTGTTTCCTCCATTTGACTATAATTTCCATTATTTAACCATCATTCTCATCATTCAAGTGATTTACCACCAAATGGGTGATATCACCATTTTGGCAGTATTCATGGATTTTGGTGAATTCATAATTTTCCTCTCAAATTTGTTGATTAAGTGGGTGATATCATCATTTTTTAGGATATTTCACCATGTTTATGTTATCAAAAATGACAAAATCACCTTTTTATGGTTTTTAGGGCCTAATAAATTTGATGAATGTTGAATTTGAATAAAACAAAAGGTACTTACTGATGCCTCCTTCCTCGATGGTCATTGGTACTCTCTCACTTGCTCACCCAAGTGCTTGTGATAGGTGATATTCACCATTTTATTAGATTTTATCATGTGAAAAAACTATAACTCTAGATTTTAGTAGTGGATGGTGAAAATGATTGATTTTCACCCCTTAAGGATTAATTTATAACTTAAAATTTGAATTTTTATAGTTAGCCCTATTGTGATCCATTTTTCTTCCTAAGAGGCTCATTTTTGCCTCGTTTAATCAATTTTTAAGCTATTTACTTCTAATTAATCCATCCTTAGCCTATTCTATTAAATCACGTGCCATTTTATTCTAATTGATAAACCATCAATTAAAAATTATTTTTCTTACCACACCATTGAGGGGGCATATTGGGCCTCCTAAAAACTATTTGGGTTATTTTTGTGCACTCATTTTACCCATAAATTAGTTAAAACTAATGAAAATGGTAACAAAATTATTTATTCTAATTTTGATCATTTTAAGTGCCCTTTTAATTCTTTGAAAATTAGTTACTTTGACCAAATGTCTCACCATAACCTTTCAAATAGGGGAAAATTTAGACATCCAATTCTCGCCACTACCATGTCAAAATTGTAAGTCTAAATGAATTCCTATAAAAAAACTCAAAGTAGACCAATATCACTAAAACACTCTAATTAATCTATACATGTCATGTGCAAGTGATGATTCACATCAATATGTCCCTAATTAGGGAATTACCCTATATTAAATCATCACCTTATTCTAATTGATCATTAGTCAAATTGTGTCTTAGCAAATTGATGTTTTGAACCAATAATGCAATACAATTAATAAATTCCAAGAATTACAAAAAGCATAATTAGAATCACTTAACTAAACAAATATAATAAAATGCTTAAGTGACAAATCCATGTTAAAGTAATAAATATCTAATTTTGGAACATGAAAATTAAATAAATATATGAAAATGTGACATCATCATGACATCATTGGTTTTAAATTTAAAAATCTAAAATATCAACATAAATGTAACAAAAAATAGAAATGGTGAGACATGTTTATTAATTACTCCATTCTTCCAAAATATTAATTAATTATCCCTCTAAAATTGAAATAATTTGTGGCCACTCATCTCACCTTTGATCTAAAGGCCAATTTGAGATATATTAGTAATTATCCATGGTGTCTCTTACATTTATATGCTAGGAAAATAAATTCATTTTTGTACTTACTTTTTATAATATTACATGATTCATACACAAGCCAATATGTAGGGGATAACTACATGAGAATGAGGCCCTATTTTGGAGTATTGGATATGTAGGTATAACCCATTGATAGTGGGTTATTTTGGGTCAACTCGACACCATGTGCACACTAAACCATTTTACCCTAACTTCAATATTAATATTAATAACCATGGTTTTTAAAATTCATGAAGAGCGATAGTCCATGACCTAGATCTAAATACACCCAAGTAAAGGTGAATTCAAACCCAAAAACATCTAGGTGGTTTCATATTTTTTAGTAATTATTTCATACAAGACACTTGTGTTGAATATAGATAATGGAATCAACACAACCATCCCATGATGATGTTAGTGTCCAGAGATCCAAAAGCCTTATATCTAAAATTTGATGACTATTCTAGAGCCATCTTCCTACCTATTTCCTTCATGTTCTTGATCCAACACTATGTTAGCCTCATAACTAGCTAAGTATATTTCTTTTTTTCATTTCCATGTATATCTTAGTTGTAATTTATATATTTATCCTTTACTCAACATAATAAATTCAATTTATGCTTATATCTAAGTTTAGCATTTAATTAGCTTATTATAGATCTGATTATCACCCTTGTGTATTATCAAATTTATATTATTAACCATTATAACACAAAGGATAGGATAATACCCCTTATATAATTTATGATTAAACACATTTACCCCTTTTACTCATACTCTCTACTTGTGTGACTAGATCCTGTGCCATCACAAAATTTAGCATACATTGTTATAATTGTAGTTGGGCACTGTATCATTAAAATACAAATCATCAATATTTCCATTAAGTTGTAAATAAAATAAAATCAATCATAAATCACAAAAACATAATGAAAACCTTAATTATAACTCATGTTTATTGGGATATGGTTTGAAGATAGATTTAAATGGTATTTATCAATGCTAATTATATTGACACATCTCTAATTGAAGTTATGAACCATGTTGAATTGATCACAAGTAGAAGGTTGATGACAAATATATCTCCATGAAATGTCAGGGCTTCACTATAACTATTAAACATTTTGAATTAAATTTCAAAGAGGTCTATTTATAATTATCTAGGATCAATGAAGACCCTTAATTTTGAAATCAAGACAAACATGTGAAAATGAGTCCTCAAATGTGCATATGAATCAACACATGGATCACCAATGTGATCCCTTCATCTTAATCAATATGAAGGGTGGAGGATGATATTTGAAAATATCAATATAATTAATATAATCCCTTAATCTTATTAATAAAATGAAGGGTAGATGATTCTCCTCATAATATTTTTGTGAGAGTCATTGTAGACCCTTCATCTTATTTATAAAATGAAGGGCAAAGAATCAATCCCAATAAAGCACATAGATAACCAATGTGGTCCCTTAATATTATTTTTAAGATGAAGGTTTGATAATACTCCCTAAAATATCTCACAAGATTCATTATGGGCCCTTCATCTTCTATCCAAGATGAAGGGTGGAGAAAAATCTTGTATACTAATTCACTTTAACAATTCAATTAGCTCCAAAAAGAATATTCCACAAGATCTCAAGATCCTTTATTTGCATGAAGATGCCCAATTGGAGAGGAATTAATTAAAATGAAAGATAATTTTAATTCTATTTGTAATAGAATTATAATTATAAGAATGATTTTAAGAGGAGGATTTAATAATATTAATTGATCAGAGATGATGGGATTATTGAATTGACTAGAATAGAGTAATTGAACAAAGAAATTAACCAGAGTGGATAATTTAACATATATAATATAGTGAATTGGATCACCTAGAGATGCTTCAAGGTGAATTTAATCACGTATTTTAGATAAATAGATGATTTTAGACAAAATTATGTGTAATTAGGGAAGCCATACCATTTTACAATTTGACATGAAAGTGATAAAATTAGAGGGTCTACATTTACCCCTATTTGAGAAGGTGTTTCACAATGTAGATGAAGTAATGTATTATCAAAGAATAAAATTTCATAAAAATTATCATAAAATAAAATTGAAAGATGTTAGTTTTGATGAAAGTTTCTTAAAATATTAGCAAATAGGTTCAAATATGCCCTAAAGTGATGCTTGATAAGCTCTAGATACCACCTCAAGGGGAGAACTAATTTTTTTAGGCTAAGTGAACACTCAAAATGATGATTAAATAGTTTCTGAATGATATAGGATAAGAAAAAATGACTGAGCTAGGTGAAAATGGGAAGAATAATGGTTATTGGGGAAAAAATGAGCCTCTAATGAAGAAAAATAGTGCATTGTGGGGGGGGGAGAATTTTGAAATAAAATGTTATAGATTCACCCTGGGGTAAAACTTTGTTTCATTTTCACCCTTCTAATTCAAAATTTACCTTTGAGTTTTTGTGAATGAGAGACCTATATAAAATGGATTGCAGACCACAACCGAGGGTACTTATAGACTAATTTTGAGAGTACATGTGACCACAAGGGATGGGAGCACCAATTAGTACATTTTCTAGTTTGTTAACTTCATATTTATTATCATTTATTTCATGTCAAAATTTAGAAACTAACGAATTCACCATTTTATAATCAATGATTTTGTCCATGTAAATGGTGAATATATCATCAAAAATAGTGAATTTGTCAACATTTTAGCAATTTTATCCATGCAATCAGTGAATTAGATCCCAAAAATGGAAAAATATCCAAACTTCAAAATATTATGGAGTAATTTTTCCAAATAGTGAATTTGTCTAGTTAAATTATGAATCCAATCAAACAATGAATTTGCCACTAATAATTATGAAAATGTCTAGAATTTTGGTGTCATGAAAATGACTACATTGAATAGAGAATATAAAATAACCCATCCTATTAATGAAATCATCATGAAAATGGAAAAATGGTTTGGATATGTTTAATTAGTGAATTTATCATAGAAATGATGAAATTAGCTCATTAAATAGTGAATTCACTTCAAAAATGGTGAAAACATCCTAATTGATTAGGTAAAGAGAACTTGAATTGAGAAATAGGGAAAAAAACATTGTTGATAATAAATAGGACTAGATGACATGATTATGTTAAAAAAATAGATGTGAGTATAATGTAGATATGTGATTAGAAATTATAAACAAATGACTAATCAGAGTGACTTTGACTCAATTATAGGAGCGAGTGAATGTGATTATAGCTTGGGAGTATAAATAACACATTTACACTAGATCATCATGTGGATAGTCTATATGTGTGTCTTATTTGATATTATAGAGCTTATATACATAGTGAGGATGCTAGTAATTTAAATAGATTGTTTTTATTTAGTAATTTAGTAGAGTGGTGGAGATTGAACACTTCAACCTTTTGGCTACCAACTAGTGAGGTTACAATAACCTTAGAGGATTTATATTAGCTTGCCCCGAGATATAAATAGATGATGATTGAGGAGATGATTAGACCATTAGATATCAAGATGGTTTGGTGTGCCTATGTGGATACTAATGAGATTGAGCTCATCATGGACATACCCAAAGATGAAGCCACATATGAGGATGTTATTGTACTAATTTTTTAGGATATATTAGTGCTAATTATTATGGCTATTGTTAGAGGCATTCTATTTCTTGATAAGAGTGGTCATTTATTTGACATGGGTTTAGGAGGTGTGGTCTAAAACATGTTATCATATATAATTGTTTTTTTCTTAGGGATTAGCTATTTTAGCATAATTATACCATGATATTCATTGCATGGCTAATTGAGGTGGATGAAACATTGGCCCATAGACAATACTCTAAATATGGGCATGGGAGTATATAACTATTGAGAGACCCATTGGTAGATGGTAGTGGAGGGGTTTAGATGAATTGATGGTCTATGGATGGTATTAGGTGGGACCATGGCATAGATTACATAGGGGAGAGATCAGATACTATAAATGATCTATTGATGATATGATTGAGGTTGATTTGACCTAGATGCCTTATGGATATATTTAGTTCTAGTGGCTAAAGGATGCATAATATATTTTGTACATAACTAATCCTTGATACATCATAGGTAGATAGGAGTATAACATCAACTAATATAGGCCATATAGGGTACATCACTAGTTTAGAGTATAATAGGGTGTACCATTAGGTCCACATTAGTTTACGTAGGCTATTAGAGAGAGACATTAGTGGGGACTATTTTATAATTGAGATAAGGTTGGGGATAGTTTTGGATTAGTACCATAAGTGGCTTGGGTATATACAAGAGGGCCAATAGATGTAAGAGTTATTGATTCATATGCTACATGGTGGGATCAACATTGAACTATGAGACTGACTACTCCATGATATATGACATGATGGATAGGATTCAAGATTTCCTTGAGCTACGGTAGTAGGAAAGAAAAGATAAGAGGAGGGATATGAGATGAGAGAAGTATTTATTTGATATAAATATAGATGAATATTATTTAGAGATTTAGTAAATGGAGGAGGTGGATATGGACATCAATGAGGCGATTATGGATGTGGATATGACATAAATTATTCAAGATGCATAATGGATAGGGGATGTGGGGCAAGCAGGCCCATCTAGACCATCCATATCTTTATAGAAACATGTGACAATTGATAGATTGATATAGGATATATATGTCAAAGAGACTAATCTCATAGGTTTATAGGCTAGGTTTGAATTCTAATCTCATTATTTATCCTTGGCACATGCACATATTAGTGTAAACCCAAAAAAATATCTAGATTACATATAAAGATAGTTAAGATGCCTTAGATATAGGCATAGCTCACCATAGAGAGATAATTGGCCATATTAGAGATGGATGTTATATACAAGGTCAAGATCATATTATGACACATAGAGATATAACCATAAATAATAAGGATGTGGCATGGGTTGAGATGGATACAACATAGGATGTTATGTCCATGCTATAGACTGAGTTGGATGGGGCTAGACTAGGTTTGATAAAGAGAGGTATGGTATCAGTCTATAAGAAGAGCCTTTAGGATAAGGATGAAGCTACATATTATAGGAGTTTATATGAGGTAGCAATGTTATTCGAAGTTAGAAGACCTAAATTTTTAGAGTATAGTACATAGAGGTCAGATTATAGATCTTCTCAATCAGATAAGACATCTATTTCAACTAGATAAATGTAATAGCCTCCTCCTAGACCAGCTACTATGTGTTTTATTATTTTCAAAATAGTGGGGTTTTATTCATAATTTAATAAATAGGTCTAAGAAAATTAAATTAGTAAATAATATGCAGGAACTAAGCTACTAAAATGTGTAAATACATTTGTATTTTTGCCTTTTCTCAATTTATTAATAAATAAGAGAAATTTAACTTAGCTTATTTTGAATGATCCAAATTGAGATAGGGTCTAATACTAGAGGAATATGACTATGAAACTATAAAAAATAGATCTTGAGGTTTTTTTCTAGATTGGATAGGAGTGTTGAAAGTGGGATTCCTTATTTTTTGGCACTATAGTCCTTTTTTGGTGATGTTGTCTAGGTGGTCTGAGCTTTCTAGGATTTATTCGGTAGGCTTGTGTTACCTTATTAGTGAAATATTGAATTCTAAAAGAATATGGAGCTTATTATGTGTCTATTTTTAATCTTCAAATCCCTAAGATATATTTGTGTTTGAACTTGAATGGAAACTTGGAAAAGATAAAGTAAAGGATATGTTGGATGCACTTCACACCCTGTGTGTGTGCATACTACCTACATCTCAATACTCTGATGAGGGATCAAGCTAATGTAGTTCTCCTATTGAACTACTTAGTAAAATTATGTAAGATAAATACAACTAGATGTACTTTGGATGGCTACAGATTGGTGCAAATGTTTGAATAATCTTGAAATGATCTTGGAAGGCTATATGCAGAGAATAGGGAAGAGTGTTTGAGTGTACTTGCTTGTATTCTTGCTTCCTTCCTATAAATGAGTGTCGACACCTGTAAATAGAATTTTAATGGAATTGTATAGGGAAATTAATGATCATGGGTTAAATGAATTAATGTTAAGCCAACAAAAAAAGGATATGGATCTAAAATAATCTAACTATTAAGACCAATTTTGAACTTGGACAACAATGCCAAAATTAAGACACCTTGGATTTCAGCACTCTTGTCCAAGTTGGGTGTTATTGTCTAGAGGGAATGAGACTTGGGGGGATGGATCTAGGAATAAAATATTTGTCTAGGTCTTTGAGGGTTAAGTCTAGAAGGCTGTGGATGATTGGAAATCAATGAGAGAATAGCCTAGAAGGGTTATGTAAGAAAGTAAGAAGACCTATGGATTGGGTATCATTAGCCATGCTTAAGTCATCAAATTTTCCATTTTATATGACTACATTCCCCCCCCCAATCTTTATTTTAGTGATGTAGCAAAGAAAAATACTAGGATAAATGAAATTAAAAACCATACCTAAACTTACCTATAAGGGAGAAGCTCATAAAGTTGTGTGATGATAGATGTGCATAAAGAGAGCATGTTGTGAAGTGTGAATCTAAAATGAAAACATAAAATTAGATAAATTATTAGTAAATAAACTATATCTAAAATAAGAATGTATAAAATTTGAGTAAGAGGAAGAGAAAGAAATGACTATATCTCATTGGGTACGTGAACCAATATAAAACTTGTTGTGATGTTAGATTGTGCTAGATGATTCTAGGTATGTGTTGAATCAAGAGACGAATGCAGTTGAGTGCTCAATTACCTTGAAGGTGGCTCAAGAATATAAAGGTTGTCCCTTTGGCTCCATCATCACCTACTAAGTGAATTTAATGAATCATGTATGTGTTAATTGATGTCTGGGCTTTGTGTCTAATCCCTCTAAATAGGTGGCTCAAGAATGCAAAGGTTATCCCTTTGGCTCCATCATTGCCTATCGAGTTAATATAGATGATCACGTGTGTGATAATATATGTTTAGAATATGTGTCTAGTCCCTCTAAGTAGATGGATCAAGAATATAAAGGATATCTAGTCCTTTAACTCCATCATTACCCTATGAATTGAAGATATAAAGTGATACTGGTATAGAATAGGTGTCATATAAGATGGCCCATGTATCCCTTGGATGTTATGAAAATATAACAATGTTGTGTTGATAGCCTGAATGTATACTAAAAACTAGGGCACTCTTGGCTATTTTGAAATATAGAGGTTAGGCTTGTATAAAAGCTACTCTAAAATTGATGTATTGGGCTTATATGAAAGCCAACTCAGGAACTCAAGTACTCAAAAAGTTAAACTTGTATGAAATTGATGTCAAACACTTGTAGATGGAGTAAGGAACGTAACTTTTAAGAATGCTTGGATAATAGACTGAACTCAAAAATAGAAGAAGACTAATATTCCATGCACATTGCCCCCAATCATTGATGTCTACAAAATGTATTCTGATATGGAAGTTACATCATTTGAATAATCTAAAACTAAAAGTGGGAATCATAATGCCATGCATGATAAACCCCTATATTTGGATTCTCTAAGAAAACTATATTAAACTACTAATTCTAACTGATCTAGATGTGCAAAAATTCTATCTGAACTAAATTTTTTTTCCTATTTTTGGAAAACCTAAGTGTTTTTATACCCAAACATGAGTGCCAAAATGAAGACACCCATATGTTTGGTGCTACTATCAATTTTTGGTGTTTTTTCCTATGCTAAAACTGGTTGCTGATCTAGAACTATCAATATTTTTTAGCTTTTTTTTTCTAGTTTAGCCTCTAGATTCTAAACTGGGTGATCTAAATGTTGTTATTTTGACTTCTAGGAGCTTTTATATCTATGACAAAACCCTTGTTTATTACCCCTTCTTATAAGGGTAGGAATGATGAACTTGTAATGACTATCCTCAGAAGAAAGAATCCTGCAAGTGTGTTAAGTTGTATAGATATATGATATAGCAGTGATATTTGACAAGATATTTATAGATATAACAATATTTGTATTGATAAATTATTAGATCAATAGGGGTATGCCTAAATAGATATAACAATGTAAAAGCATGTGTAAAGTACTAAACTAGAGCTAGATATGTTAGATGTTAGTTGTTATTTGGAGGGATGGAGCATGATGTCCATCATGGCATCTATGAAAGCAAGGGAAATGCATGATGTGGATCATGGAATTGCACACATTAAGAAGCAAAGAAGCAAAGAATAAATAAACATACAAGGATGGACAAGGGGCCATGTAAATAAGGGACATGGGAACATGCCACTCAAAATAGAAAGAAAGCATAGAAGGCATGTTCAAATACCATACATACATACAAGTGAAACAAACAAAGTTGACACAGGGGCCACATGCACATGGAAGAGTACATGTAAAGGACATTGGCAAATGTCCTAAGGTACACACATGAATAGAAGAAAATGACATTGTAAAATTTCCTAAGGCACAAATAAGAGACAAGAGGAATTGGAAATGCAATCACACAAGCTATGTTAAGCAAGAGGAGAAATCATGTAATAATTGAAAAGGTAGAATCACTTCTAACTAATCAAGACAAATGTGAAAGTATGCAAAACATGTGTAGTACAAGACTAGGTATATGCTAAGAAATAAACAAGTTATAGATACTATTGAAATGTTGATATAGTAATCTATGTAATCTAGAAAGGAAAGTACATTACCATGATAACTCAAAGTGTGTAGTGTAGGAATGATATAACCTAGATGGTGTAGACATGTAGAATGTTTCCCTAGTGGGTAGGTATATTGATGTGTGTCTCAAATGTATAAGTATTAATTCCACCTCAATGGGTAAATTGAAACAATAAAGTAGTTGGATGTCACTACACACACTCAAATAAGATCAAGTGATGCATGTTAATGTATAAAAATTGACACACAATAGCGTGAAATAACAAATGTAAGTACTAGCATGGTAATAGTAATGTAAAGCATGGATGATGCATAAAATTGAAATGTTTTTGGTATTTTTAACATATTTCAATGTTTTTGTATTTTTAAATAAGGTATGTACAATCAATCAGAAGAGATTATGTACAATAAATGTTGAAAACAAAATTATGTACAAACATGTAAATAAAGTAATATGTACATAATGATAAGAAAGACTAGGATGGAGGGGGAAAGGGATCCAAGGATGGATCTTGTTGGGGGTGTATATGGAGTAAAGGGTCACAACCATCATCAAATGCCTCTAGATCATCATCATAAGTATTATCATATGTTGAAGATGTTATGTTCATGGTGTCATCATATCCAAGGCAAACAAAAGGTTGCTCTAGTGGTGGAGACACTGACACTACTATAGGATGTTTATCCCTAGTGGTAGATGACTTCAGTGAAATTGGTGGTGTTAGTGTTGTTTGTGGTGCTATAATGTAAATAATACCTCAATCCTATACTATACCCAATCTCTACTATAAATATGTACATGATTATGTATCATGGCCTATAATCCTATGAAAAGTGCAAAATGGGTAACCATCATGCTATGTCAATTTACTGATAGATATGTGTTATACTGTAGGTATTGTGATGAACCCATGATCAATTAAAATATATAACATAAAATATGGCTGATGCTATGTGATACCTACCTAAATATAAATAAATTATTTTAATATGTAGAGGTAATCATGTGAACTATATGTGCTAAGTGATCTACCTACATCCATGAGTGTGGAGTATATCCTAAGAGTGTAGTGCAAGATGATAAAAGTGGTGTAATATGTGGGATGAGGGCTTTAGAGTCATCTCAATACTCTCTTAGGCTAACTAGTGTAAATATTAGTCCACACAAATAATCATCTATGAGTTTGGATGTTGTATAAACATCCGAAGAAGCTTATGAATCTATATCAACATCATGTACATATGGTAACTCAAAATTTACCACAAGCGGCAGCTATGATATATGAGTCTCAACATTTATATTAGTAGAAGATGGCACTACTACCAAAATATTTATAACTAGTAGAGTAATTATGGAATCAATTGGAAATGTTGGTACTACTATTAGTGATTATGGATGTGTAATAAGTGTTAGAACTATGATCGATGAAGTAGATGGAAAGGTTGAAGTTGCTATGATTGATGAATGAGTTGGTGTTAATATTGTGACTATAAGTGGAGTAGTGTGGGAAGTGCTAGTCTCTCTAACCTCATATGTATATGGTGTTTATACTATGAGATATGGTGTCTCATCTGATGAAATAATCTAAGATGACTCTTTAAGTTGATAATATCTGAATGGTTGGTTGTCTATTAGACATGTGTATAGATATACCTCATGGAGAAACTTAATAAATTGATGGAGAATGGAATGAATGTCACACATAGTATGTATCCAAGCTCCTTTGTGTAAAATATTATAGTGGAGAGGACTTGGCATGACCTAAAACTATGTAGAGAGGGTTTTTGGTTCCACCATGATTTATAAAGTAATAGTACCCAATGTCTCTCAGGGTATATCATATAACCCTCAAATGTTCTTATATATTTTTTGCATTGATGCCAAATCTACACCCATGGCCTGTAAGAATGTGATATTACATAAATTTAGTCTAGAACCACTATCAACAAGAACTCTCTTGATTACACTAGTTTTGACTTGTACTTGTATGAATAGTGGAAAATTTTGATCCATAACTATCTAAGAAGGCATGTCCTCATGATCAAAATAAATTACATCTATATTTTTTAAAGTGTTGACCAATAATGCAAAATAAGAAGGTTCCAAATCAATAGGCATAGTAGTTTGAGTGAGCACCTAATAAATAATGTCCTTGAATACATTAGCTTTCTAAAGTAATTCTAGCATAGAAATTTTGGTTGGAGTGTTTCTCAAATGATCAACAATGTCATATGCCTTATGTAAATCTACCTATGTAGGTGGGTTAGGCCTAGTATAGGTTGGAATAGTAGAGTGATATGGCACCTAGTTAGGTGGAGGAGCCATAACATCACATTAAATACTATCTCTAACCATAGTATCTACACTCCATATAGGATTTATAGTATCTAAGAGAGGATATCAAAGATAATCAATGAGTTAAGGAGGTAGAGGGATAAAAAGTATCAACTAGGCTCTTTGGTGATGGGTAGGGACCTTAGGAAGAGTGAAATGGACCATGTAGCATGACTTGATATGGGGGAGGGGATTCAAGGGAAGTGATGCAGGGGATGGATTAACATGGTTAAGAATAAATTACTTAACATCATCCCATGTAATGAAAAATAAACATGAAATGTAAATACTGAAGCTCTGTACTAACATATGATAAAATTCATCATTCATGTACATGATAGGACCTATTATGGTTTCTTTATTATTTTAAATAAATGCAAGAAAAGTTTGTAGATAAAAGAAGATCATTTTTGTAATTTGGATATGGATGTAAGGTGATATCTCAAAAAGCAACGGAGGATCTAGTATGTGAAACTAAGGATTTTGAATGAATTTTTAAAATTGATGTAATAATTTTAAAAAATTAAATACAATTTATAGAATTTTTCTTGAAAAATTTAGAAAAAAATCAAAAAATATTTATAGAATTAGCAATATATTTGTCCTAGTGTTTGAAATGTGTTTATATGCAAGAAGGACCTAGTATGTGTAAACTAGGGTTTTAATAAAATATGTGATATTTTTTGTAATTAATTTGTATATTTTATATTTTTAAATGTATGAAAATCATGAAATTATGGTAAAAAATTATGCTTAGGGTTTCTAGGGTTTTTGTGTGAAATTTGAAGTCAGGTTCACCAAATGTTTTATTATTTTTATAATATTGGGGTTTTCTTCCTAATTAAATAAATAGATCTGAGAAAAGTAAATCAGTAAATTATATTCAATAATTAAGATACTAATTTATGTAAATAGATTTGTATTTTTTCCTTTTTAAAATATAGTAATAAATAGGAGAAATTTAACTTAGCTTATTCTAAATTATCCAGACTCAGATAGGGTTTAATACTAGAGGAGTAGGACTAGGAAACTATCAAAAACTAGATCTTGAGGTTCATTTCTAGATTGGATATGAGCACCAAAATTAGGGTACCTTGTTTTCTGGAATTGTAGTCCTTTTCTAGTGTTATTGTCAAGGTGGTCTGAGCTTTTTAGGTTCTATTTGGTAGGCATGTGTTACCCTATCATTGAAATATTAAAGTTTAGAAGCGTATGGAGCTCATTGTGAATCTATTTTTAATCTTCAAATCCTTAGGAGCTCTTTGTGCTTGAAATTGAATGGAAACTTGAAAAATATAGAGAATGGGTTAGTGTGTAAAGGATATGCTAGATGCACTTCACACCCCTTGTGTAGGCATGCTACCTACATACCAATACTTTGAGGAGGGATCAAGCTAAAGTAGTTTTTACATTGAAGTGCTTTCTGTAATTATGAATGATAAATGCAACTAGATGTACTTCAGATGGCTAGGGACTGGTGTAAAATTTGAATTAGCTTGAAATGATCTTGGAAGGCTGTATGCTTATAATAGGGAAGAGTGCTTGAGTTTACTTTCTTGTATTCTTGTTTCTTTTATGTAAATGAGTGGCAACCCTTCTCTATGGAATTTTAATGGACTTTTATAGGGAAATTAATGATCATGGGATAAATTAATTTATGTTAGGACAATAAGAAAAAGGATAAGGATCTGAAAGAATCTAACCATTAGGACCAATTTTGCACTTAGACAACAACACCAAAATTAGGGCACCCTAGGTTTCAGTGATTATATCCAAGTTGGACACTATTTTATAGATGGAATGAGACCTAAGAGGATGGATGTAGGACTGAAAGAGATACCTAGGTCTATAAGGGTTAAGTTTGGAAGGCTATGGATGACTAGGAATTAGTGAAAGAACAACCTATAAGTGTTGTGTAAGAAAGTAAGAAGACCTATGGATTGGGTGCCATTATCCATGATTAAGTCATCCAATTTCACATTTTATATGACTACACTATGGTTAATTTGTCACAACCTCTACCACATGAAAATACATGAGAGATCTCTTAGCAGATAGATCCATAGGGTAGAACCACTAGAGATAGTCACATATAGAGTTGACAACTTTGAGATGGTGTTTGACATTTTGATTCATCACATATATTGATGTTACATGATGTACTCAAATTACTTGAGATGTATTTGTACTAACACTATAATCTTTTATATATGGACATTTAGTTTTATCTCATGTGATGCTTTATTTTACTTATTTATGTCTCTTATTCATTTGATTTATTGATGATCCTTGTGTTATTATTGATTATAAAAATGTATGTTATGATTGTTGGGTGAATATTTTGTCATCAACTAACTAAAGACAAAATGGGTATATCAACCACATCATAGGGAGATTTACACCACGACAAGTATGGGTTTACCAGATCTAGATGAAGTAAATCTCTCCTCTCATCAAGGGGAGGTTCCCTAAAAATATTTATGTGTTGGATATATGTATATAATTAAGTAGAAAATAACACATGGGATGGTATAACAACATCTACCTCTCTTTTTTTAGAGGTAATGTACAAAGAACAAAAGAGAGAAACCCTGGTCTTTAGCTAACAACACTCCTCTTCTTTCAGGAATGGTATCAAATGGAGAGCAGGAGATTACCTAAAATAAAAAAGTCCACAAGAACACTTACGTAAGAACAAAGTCTTCCATAGCTTCTTCCACTGATTCGGAACAAATGTAACCGTAGAGTAAAATGACGCACAAAGTCTTTGCCTGAAACTACAAAAGATAACTGAATCTCAAAAATAAAGGTAACTCAAAGTCTATCATCTACCTTTTAGAAGCATTCTCATATAATATAAACACACCCACTTTGCTTATTCAATCAGATAAACAAGAAGTTATTAGGAAAGAGAACATAAAAAATTGTTTCCTAGACAACACAGATAACTTCAACACAAAGTCTAAAATAAACTTGCTTCTCATTCATTCAACAAAATATGATTTACAAGTTTGAGCACAAAGTCTCAAAAATTACTTCAATTTCGTTAGAGTGTTTGCTATTAATTTTTCCAAGATCCATTTACAAAAAAGGTCTCCACTATATATAGGGAGAAATCCTCAAAATTAGAAAATATTAAAATACAAAAATATCTCAGTCAAAGATGACTCATCTTTGACTTTGAGATATTTTTCTAAAATATTTACATGTAATTACATTTTACAAAATTGCATGCACTTTTCAAAAAATGAAAGTGCATAAGGAGAAAAGAAGAAAGAAGGGGAAAAATTTAGTTCTTGCTGCCAGATTCCTTCATATGGGCATTGTACATAGTGATGGATGTCTGAATTCCTATGTTGTCTAGCGCGACTGTGTTCTTGGAGATGATTTTGGCTCTAATAAATGCATCCTTAAATGCTGTGATGGCCTTAGCGTGACCAGTTAACCTAGATTTTAGATTTTCCAAAGTTAACTGAGTGTCTAGAATACTGTCCATAGAAGACATTGAGAAGGGTTTTTCTTCAAAATCCCTCTGAATCATCTCTTTGAAATTTTGAATCATTTCTTCTATCGAAAGGAACTAATTGTCCTTAGAGGTCATGTTGTATGGTAGCTCTTCTAGTTTATTCAGCAGGCTTAGGTCACTCTTTTCACTAGCCTCCTTGAAAGCTTTGAGATCATCAATTAGATCTTTGAGTACCTAGATCCTAAAGATCAGTGACTCCTTGATCTCAACATAAGAGTCCTTGATGGAGATGACACTGATAGATATCAAGATGCTTTTCTTTAGATCCTTCATTTCCTTCCATTTGTTAAGATCTTTTTTTGAACTATCAATCTCTTGAGAGATATGGGAGACAAAGTCATCTAAGTCTGCTTTTACCTTCCTCATCTTACCCATCCTTTCTACAACCTCTGATAACAAAGAAACTCCCTGAGTATGCATTCTTTCAATATAGTCCTCTAGGACTTTTCCCTTCAAGTAATTCTTTTTTGCTTTTTGAATGACTAGGTCATCCACAGAGAAGGCCTCTGGAGTTGCTGATTCAAGGGGAAGAGTGAACCTTCTTATTACTACCATTAACTCCTCTGTCTTGGCCTTATAATAATCTTTCATCTCCTTCTCTCGATCAAATTTTTGGACCATGATGTCCATAGCAGACTGAAGGTCACTTTTCACACCTTCGTGAGTAACTTTGCCAAGTTCAACACGAGAGATGGAATAGCTACTCATTTTGAAACCCTCAAGGGTTGCATCCTTTGGAGGCTTGGAAATTTCTAGAAATTTCTGCCCTTTTTCCTCGACCAATTTGGAGAGGATCTTTGGCCTCTTTGGAGCCTTAGCTTTCACCAGCACTATTTTGCCAAAGTCAAAGTCATCTGGAGAAATGTCCAACTTCTTCCTTTTGGAGGTGAATACTGACATCCAGGGTGGGAGAGAAGTACCTATTGTGGCAATAGTTGTCTCAACTAGTGTTACTATGGCAGCTTCTACACTGCTAGTGGTGACAATAGTTGCAGTTGTAGTAACTGGTGAAACTACACCAACCATTGATTCTGGCTCCTATGTAAGGCTTACTTCCAAGTTGAAGGAAGGAGATGATAAACTTGGAATGGACCCAGAAGAGCAAGGAGAACCTCCAGAAGTGCCCTAAGGATCACTAAATATGACTCTGGAAGGAGAGGCAGCTCCATAAGAGGCAACACTAATCAAAGAGATAAGAGAAGAGGGTATTATAGGAGACTGGGGGGAGAAGGAGAGACACTCTTGAGTGGCTGTGCTTCTTCTTGTGAAAGCGGAGGTCTAGTGCTTGGTTGCCCTGATGGTTGATCATCAGTCTCTATTGGCTGGGCTGCCTGTGTCTGAGGACTCTACTCTTTGGTTCCTTTTGCTACCGCTTCAGGCTCTTTTGTAGTCTTTGGTTTCTTAGACATAAAGATGATTCTAGGCTTATGAGGCCTAGAAGGAGAAGGTACATCACCTTTGTTTTTGGTTCTATTCTCTATCTTTTTCTTCATCTCTACTTGATATTCGGCCTCTGATCCCGTGATGAATTCTCTTAAGAGGATCCCTTTGACTGCCAACCAATCATTGGTGTTAGCCAATATTGGTTCGAATATTTTCCTCAGTGAAGTTAGCTCTTTCTGAGACCACTGAGTTGGAGGAAGAGGGGAACCAACAACCTTTTCAGCTGGGTATTTGTTGTTGACGATGTTCTTGTCATTGGCTAGACTGGAGGGGATCTCTACAAGTCCCAGATATTCAATCTGGTCTAGGGTCAGCCTGCAGTGATCCATCCTTCTGATCTCTTCAGCCGTTCTCAGGTCAATCCAGATATCCTCAATCATGGGCTCATGGAACTGAGTCTTCTACCTAATTTTATCCTTGACTCCCTTGTAGTCAAATTTTTCTCTTCTCTTGAATGGTTTTAGAGTGACCATCTACATTTCAGTTTCCATGACCTTGGCTTTGGCTACTATTACAATGGAGTACCTGCCAATTTTGATTAGAAACTTGAAGCCTAGTTTTTTTAGCTCCATTTGTCTGGTATGCATGACAATCAATTGTCAGCAAAGTTCCATTAATACCAACTTATCTGAAGGGAACCTGGGGAGCATGTAGGGGTAGCCTTGGTAAAAACTGGCCCGAAGATAGCAGAAGGTGGGGAATTGTAGGAACATGCACCCATAATCATTGACCACTATCCAAGCCTCGTCTGATACTCTCTTTTTCTCAAGTTGAGGGTCGAAGAGGCATAGAAATGTGGTAAAGAAGGCATCATTTACCCTTTTGAAGTGGTGGGTCGATCCTTATAGAGTCAACTAAGGGTAATATGAGTACACTGGTGTTGTCTTTCTATCTCCCTCTGTGGTTAAGCCCAAAAAAGTTTGCATTGTGGTAGCTATGTATACAAGGTACGAAGTCATATAGAACTTGTAAGAAGTTTGTACCTTAGTTAGCTGCTCATGGAGGGCATTACTGATCTTCTCCCACCAAAAGATAACCTGCTTGCCCTAGAGGATGATCTTGATGAATGGATACATCCATTCATGAAATAGTGAAGAAGATGGGAGGCCTTGTACTCTGCTAAGAAGGGTGATCAAGTCACCAACTTCCTCGATGAAGTCACTTAAAATTTTTTGCAGCCATCTTGATAAGTCGGTCCTGGGGGTCTTCAACCATTTGTAATTCATGACTTTCTTTGCCCTCTCAGGGTCTTTGTTGTATTCCTTCTGGGCGTTCACAATCAATCTTGGTTACTTCGGTGGTTGGAGGGCACATGAAAACTTTATTGATGAATTTGGGATCTAGCCGAATCACCACATTATCACTGGCATCTAAGACTAACCTGGTCTCTTGTTGTAGAAGTAGGCACATTAGAGAATGAACTCAGTATGATGTGCTACCACTAGAAAAGCTACCACTAGGTGGATGTTGCTCTCGATGATCTTTTTTATTCTGGTGCTTGGATTTGTCACCTTTGTTTGGGCTATGAATTTGGCCATGTCTACGTGGCCAATCACAGTGTCCTAGATGTCATCGACATTCAAGGAGACCAATGTGAGCAGGAAGACACCCTGATACTTGTATTTCATGGTCTTCACCTTTTTTGGAGATGCTTTAGACATGGGAACTGGTTTCGGTCAGACAAGTGTTGATGAGCAAGAGTTCTCTAAAGGTGCTACAGACATGATTACAAGTTTTAGAGGAAAGTGGGTGAATGGGGAAACACAATTTAAGTGATCATGGTCAACGGAGGTCACTTAAAAAGGCCGAATTGGAAAAAGGACTGGAAAATGAGGAAGAAAGGGAAAGAAAAAGTCAACATGGAAAATCCTCTGGAGTTAGGAAAATATGGGGAAGGGATGCACGGGTGGCAAAATTTCCCACCCCTGCATACTGGAATAAAAGAGATGCAAGGGTGGCAAAATTCACCGCCCCTATAGGGATGACCTACACAGGTGACAAATTTCACCACCCTTGCAAGTTTAAAAGAAAGAAAGTAGGGGTGACAAAATTTGATGCCCCTGTAGGGATAAAAGAGTGAGGGAAGGGGCGGTGAATTTTGCCACCCTTACATGTCTAGCAAGGATCGTGGGTGAGCGAAAAAATTTTCCGCTCATGCAAAAAAAGAGAGTGCAAGTGGAAAATTTCATCGCCTGTGAAGGTGAATGGGGGAAGGGAATGACACACGGGTGGTGAATTTCACTGCCCTCGAGGCTAGATGTGGGTTTGGGGAAGGAAAACCGTGGGGGATGGGTGGCAAAATTTGCCATCCATGCGGGTTTGGTCAAAGCTATAGGAAATGGAGAGGGATGGCATTTTAGCCATCCCAATAGGGTGAAAGGGTTCACTAAAACAATAAACAAACTGATGCAAAAAAAAAAAAAACAAATGCAAAAATGAGACTGACCTAGAAAGTCATGCATGCCACAAGCTCAAATCCATGAAATTGCTCTTCAAGTCGCTCGCTAGATCATCCAGACGTGAAGGGTAGGAGGAGAGGAGGAAGAAATGAGAAGAAATGGGGTTCAAATTAGCTTATATGGGGTGAAAAATGACCCCAACAACCCACTGTGTGTGGCAATAAATGTTGTACATGGAAACCAAGGCATGCTCAGGCAACAAAATTTGCCGCCTTTGCATATTTTGGTATATCTAAATGCAGGGGTGGAAAATTTTGCCACCCTTGTAGGTTAAGATGTAAGGGTGGAAAAAATTGCCACCCTTGCAAGAAAAATGTAGGGGCAGCAAAATTTGCCACCCTTGCTTTCTAAGGGTCAGAATGCACTGGTGACAAAATTTGCCACCCGTGCACAAAAAGAAGAAAAGACCAACTCTGGAAGAGGTAGTCTGGGAGAGGGGTTCCTTGGTCACAACAAGATCATGGTCACTTTTGTGTTCCTAGGCCAAGATGAGAACGAATTTGAAATCTGTCTCAAAAACAAACTTAGAGAGACAAAAGATGAAACAGACAAGTTTCATAGGGGGTTGTTCCCAAAAAGAGGGCAATCCAATTTTGGAAACAATAATGATCATGATGTTTATAATCTTAGATGATTTGATTATATAGATAGAGATGTATTTTATTGATTATATTGACATGGTAACCATTTTTAAAATTGATTTTTTATATTGCACATGACAATATGCATCATAATCTAGGAAGGATCATGATAACATTCATTTTTCAAAATACATAATAATTTGAATTCAAAATGAAAATTTATACAACTTAAAACAAGATATGGGAAATCAAGATTTAAATGTATAACATAATGTACTTAAATCAATTCTAATTTAGAGATAATCAAGATATGAATAATCAAAACTTAAGCGTAAAACATAATGTACTAAATTAAGGTATTTGAGTAACAAATAACATACTAAAAAGTTAACAAAAAATCAACACACAAACACATAATTAAAATAAAGTAGATATTTAATTCAACAATAAGTGTGTGTGATAATAAGGATTTAATCTTTGAGACCAAGGGTATGATAGATAAATCATGACTAGGGGAAATGGAAGAAAAGAGAAAGGATGCCTGAATTGACTCCAAGTGTTGTATAAGTTTAGAAAATAGATTATAGAGGAAAATTAGGAACATGGAGTTGAAAAAATGATGAGAGTGTATAAGGAATAGGCTTTCCAACACATCAAGAAATATGCTTGTAAAACATTGAAAGCATGGGATAAGGGATGACTAATCTAACCTCAAAAATTGAGCCTGCCTATATAGTCCAATTAGACCTCAAGACATTATAGTTTGATTACAAATTGAGCACATAAAATAATAAGTATGATCAAGGACATACGATTAATAATTTGAGATAGAATGGTTAACTTTGAAAATGGAAAGAGAATGGAATTTGAACTTTTAAAATGGAAAGAGTGTGAATTAACTTGAAAAATGAATAGAGATTGAAATATGAACTTAAAAAATGAAAATAGTGTGGATTAACTCACAAAATGGTGAGAGTTTGGAAAGTTGGTCTCAAATTTTTAAAGGTCATGCTCACAAGGAGATGAAAATCACCAATGAGGTACTTTAGGATGTGCTACCTAAATACAATCATGGAATGTAAATTGAGCAACAACGGAAAAACTAATCAATTGTGTGAGATTAAAGATGAGTATAAATTGGGAAAACTTTATGATCTAGAGTCATGAAACTTTTTAGGGTTTTCAATATAAGGGAATATCTAGATTTTTAAGGATTTTTAATTTTTGAAAATTTTAAGTATTTTTTGAATAATCAAAATATTTAGGGATTTTTGGAATAGGATATGAATAAGAGTATTTTGAATAGAGAATGAACAATAATGGGACCAAAAAAATATAGAAACACATATCAAAGGAAAGGAGGTTCATGGGTGTGTGAAATTGATGATGAATAAGTAACATGAAGATGGTTGTTTAGACATTAAAAATTTTGGTAGGACCACTCAACAACAATTTGGAATAGGATACAACTTCTTCTTTTTTAATAATGAATATAGATGTAAGAGGAATGAATGAATGAAGAAATGTGCTAAAAAACTACTAATAAATCAATGGAATAATACAATTCATACGAGCTAGATAATCAATGACATTCCATAGTGTGACACTATTTATGTAGAGATTTTATGACACAAGACCATTATTCAATATTGTTTTAATCTTGTTTAATGTTACTTTCATTCACCTATGGTACATGTAGAATCATAATCAGACTAGGATGGTGATAGGAAAGGGAAATGAAGAATAGTGAAAGAACGCACCTAGGATAGGGTTAAAAATAATAGGGACAGACATAAAAGAATAGATATTCCCCCAAGTAAGAACATTTATAGACTAGAGTGTGGAAAAATTAAGCATAAAAGTGTTTAAGATGCATAATATTAATTATCTTATCTAATTCATCACCTTCTTTAGTAGTAAATATGTATGTACCAAACCCATAGATATCAGTAATGAAAAATAGGCCTAACCAATTTGGTTCAAATTTACCTTTATTTTACCAGTTAAAATTAGTATTTTTCTAATTATCTTTGAGCATAAGGTCACCAAGATTAAATTCTAAGGAAATAATTCTCTTGTTATAGCCTCGACATAGCTGAATCTAATAATACTTTAGATGATTGAAGGTGGCAGGTATTTTTTCATCTAGAAGCTCCAAATTTTCTAATATAGCCACTTAGTGGTCTTATTCATTAAGGAAATCTTGTAGTGAAATTCAAAGTGAGGGTAGCTCGATCTAAGTAGGCAAGATGACATTAGATCCATAGACTAGGGAGTAAGGAGTTACACCAATGGGAGTATGAACATTGGTATGATACACCTATAAGGTTGGGAATATTTTCATGTGTCAATCTTAGATGAAGGTTTTGATGGTATTTTAAATGATTTTGATCAATGTCTTATTTAGATCTTCTCCCTGGCCATTATCTTGAGGGTAATAGGGGTGAAAAATTTATATTTGATGTGGAACTTAGAATAGAGGGTGGCAACATCCTTATTTTTAAAGGACATACTACTATTATAAATGATGGGAAAAGGGATGCCATAATGTCAAATGATATGATTTAGAATTAATTTTAAAATATGATTATTGATTATATATTTGAGAGGGATTACCTCTACCCATTTAGTAATATACTTAGTAGTAGTAAGGATATATTTATGACCATCTAAAGAAGTAGGTTTAATATTGATAATGATATAGAACCCTCATGTTGAAAATATCCAAATATTTGTGATACGTTATAGTGCCTATGCTAGATCATTAATTAAATAACCATGTTCTTGACATGGTATACATTTATTAACATATAGATATGTATCTACTTCAATGGTAGGATAATAGGAACTAGTACAAAGGGGATTCTTCACTAGTACTCTAATACTAATGTGGACCCTAAAAATACCTTCATGGACTTCCTTAAGTGCTAATTTATATTATCCTTTATTTAAAAAATGAAGAAGAGTTCCATCATAGCCTCTATGATATAGTGTGGTACCAATTATAGTGTAATAGGAAGTGTTTTGGATAAATGATTATTTTTGTTACTGGATATATTAGGTAGAAGGATGTGATCATGGATATCGGAGAATATTTGATGGTACCAAGGGTAATATGGACCAATAATGACACATATCATCTTTGAATGTGAATAGTTGTAGGCTGAAACAAGAATATGCTTGATGATAAACTTGTACTTTAGAACATAAGAAAAAGTTAAAATCATTGAACTAATATTAGACATAACATCAATTGATTTATTATTGGATCTCGAGATATAATCAAACTAAATGGTTTTAAACTTGATTTCAAGATCATCCACCATAGTTTTGTAGGGTACCAACTTTTCATCCTTTGTCTATTATTGATCAATGACCAGATTGATAATAAGATATGAATCACCATACCCTTGAAAGTTTTGAATAGCCCATTGTAACACAAGACACAGTCTAAAAAGTAAAGCTTCATATTCATAAATATTATTTGTGCATGAAAATCCAATGTGAAAATATTTAGGAATATGAATTCCCTATGGCATGATGAACAATAGTCATGCTCTTGAACCATGTGATGTGAAAAAACCATCAAAATAAAGCTTCCACTCTTTGTCTTTAGCTAGAGTCACAACATAATCATTAATAAATTGTATTGTGATAAGAACAAAATCTTCTAATGGTGCTTCAACCAATTAATTAGCCAGGACTTATCCTTTTATTACTTTCTGATGTGTGTTCTCAATATCAAATTCACTTGACAACATGACCCATTTTTCCATTCAACATCTAAGATCTAATTTGGCTAATAAATAATTCAATGGATCCAATTTATAAATTAATAGTGTCTTGTTATTAAACATGTAGTGTCTAATCTTCTAGGAAGCAACGATTAATGTAAGACATGATTTCTCAATTTGACTATAGTTCTAATCATAAGACACTATGTTATGCTTAGATAATAAAAAACTTATTATTTCCATTGATCATCATGTTGAGAAAGGATTTCACCTAAGGAACTATAAATTTTATAAATGTATAGTAAAAAATTATTTCCTAATATAGGTGGAACAAGCATAAGAGGATTAGCTAGATACTTTTTTAGTTGAGAAAAAGCCTCTTAACATTCCACATTCCATTAAAATGTAATGCCTTTCTTTAGTAGATGAGTGAAGGGATGACATCGATCAATAATTTAAGAGATGAAACATCAAATATCATGGATTTTTTATTTTAGATTGTGTAATTTCTTTATATTGGAAGGAGATGACATTTTATTGATTGCCTTAACTTTGGCTAGGTCGACTTCAATACTTATACAAGAGATAATGAAGCTTGACAATTTTCTAAATGTACCCCCAAAAAAACACTTATTAGGGTTGATACACAATTTATATCTATGAAACCATTTAAATATTATTTTTAGGACTATTGGATTGTCTACATGAGTCTTTTATTTCTTAAGATATCATCCATATAGTCTTCCATAATATCATGCATGAGATCATGAAAGAATATGGTCATTTCTCATTGATAAGTATCCCATACATTTTTAAATAAAAATGTAATGACTTGATAAAATAATTTTCCCAAATGGTTGTAAATGTTACCTTAACTTTATCTTATGAAGCAATCTTAATATGACTATAGCCTAAAAATCCATCCATGAGAGAGAACATTTTGTAACATGCTATTGAATCCACAATAATATATATATATATATATATATATATATATATATATATATATATATATATATATATATATATATATATATATATATATATATATATATATATATTCAATAGTGAAAATTTGTATTTAAGAAAATATTTATTTAATTATATAAAATCCATGTATATGTGAATTCCAACTGGTTTCTTGCTAATAATAAAATTTTTGGAAATCCAATCTACATAGGGAATGGGTTTGATGAAACCTGCCATTAATAATTTTTCTACCTCAACTTTGACCATAAGAATAATTCATGGATGCATATTGCTTAGTTTTTTCTTAATAGACTTTGAATATATATGCATGAACAAGTGATTAATAAATAATTATGGATATAGACCTGATATATCTAAATCATACCAAACAAATATGTCAATGAATTCTATGAGAGTGGAAATGAATAATTCACACTCCTTTATAGTGAGGGACACACCAAACTTTATTATTTTCAAATCATCATATGTACCAATGTTGACCTCTATCATGTATTATATTATAAGTGTGGAACCATAATCAAAAATAGGATAAAATAAGGTAATTAATCATCAAATGCAAAATGTGAACTTTTAGATGGATACATGTAGGAAAAATCAAATTCATTTCTGTTAGGTAATGTCCAATGAGCTACTAAGTGGGGATTTTATATAACCATTTGCTCAAATTCATCATGATAATTGGACTTGATTTTAGTAATTTATGATATTTTGGGTTTTATGGAATCTTGGACTTTTAATGAATAAGTATAAACTTCCTCATCTAATGGCACCTAAAATAGTTTTTAAACAAAGGACATATCTTTATATTTTCTTATTTCTTGATACAAAATTACATCAAAAAGATTTATACTTAAGGGTATCAATGTTTCATTTTTATTTTGATGTAGTAAGTTTAGTTTCTCCCCAAAATAGGTTTTAGGATCCAAAGTGAAGATAAATCCCTATTTGTGGTCACCTATCGATAAACTCTCTTAGGCCTAGAAACTCTGATCGTGCTTCATTTTTGAATTCATTAAGAGTGATATCATTGCCTTCATGGTCATAATAAATAAGGTTGGGATATTCAAGGGTAAGATGTATGGTATAAATAATGGAAATGGTAATAATAAAAAAGGAATCGAATAGGTTAGTGTTGGCAAACACATCATATATACTATATCAAGACTTCATGTCACTACTAGGAACACTATCATTTAACATCAAGGTTAAAAACATTTTAGGATGTTTGGGGACTATGATAGTTGGTTTTTATCCTAAAAATTATTTTTTGAATTATTTAATAGAATAATATGATCTAATTAGCCTTTTTGTTTTTCCCCCAATCCCTTACTTTTATAAGCATTATAAGACATACATTTGTTAGGAATAGGGTGTTTTTTACTTTATAAATAAGGAGATAGATCCTCATTATAAAACCATGACTCATATTATTATTGAATGAAAGCCTTTCCTAAAACAAACAAAATAGGTTTCATAAGATAAGACGCTATCCTTTTCTTGCACCACTCTATCTTGGGCTAGCCATAAGACTTTAGTGATCTAGATAGCTTGGCCTAGTGAAAATCATTTTCCATATTATATGTTCCCAAACCTTTGTCATGAATTTTAAAATGAGAACAATTTAATGAGGAAATATGTGATTTGGAATAATAAACAAGGGTTTTAGGATCTACGTAATTGGATGGGGATGGTTTAGAGATTAATTTTTGGTCCTTTTTGATGGGAGTGATAGCACTGGGATAATAAGTGTACCGGTGACCTTCTAATTTGATATGTTTGCAATATTAATATGGTAAAAAATATCTATGAATAGTCACATCCATTCCCACATGAGGAAATTTAATGCATTGATGAAGAGTAAAAGACACTACATGCATCTTGTGAATCCATAAATGACCAATAATGAGATTGTATGGTAGATAAAGATCAATCACATGACAAAGGATGATATGGATAATGAACCCAAATTTAATGGGAAAGGAAATGGTTATTGATGATTGGAATTCAATATTATCATATCATTTTTTATTAATAGTATCATTATTTATATATGCCAAAGTATAGTCCAGATGTTAAACTAATTTCAATGGAACAATATTAAGACCTAATCCATTATCTATCAATACTCTCTTGATCTTGTGATGGGTAATTATAACCTTAATATATATATATCTATATATATATATATATAATTAGAGTGGGAAGATCCCAAAGATGATATATCATTCTAATCAAACACCAATTAAGAACCAATAGATATGTGTTTGACTATCACTTGGAATTTATCTAATGGAATATTACTTGGCACTTGATATTGACTCAAAATATAATATAAGACATATTTGTGTATTTAAGAGGTATATAGCATATCTAAAATGGAAATATGTGTCAGAGTTTTATTTAGTTGATCCATAAAATCATATGGCTTCTTGATAGGTGCATATCTGGTCTTGGACTGATCTTGAACATGATTTGAATGAGGTGGATTAGGCTTAACTAAATAAGGGATATAACAATGAATGGGAATATTAACACTTCAAGTTTTAACAACACAATCTAGATTGGGAATAAAAATACTATATTTTGAAGTGAAATAGATAGGCCTTAGAATATATAATCAAGAATGAGAGTCATAAAGAGGAGGACTCCCAAAATATATGGACCCAATCCTAAGATATAAGGGTTTTATTTTTTTGAAGTTTTAGGAATGAGGATTTATTTTAATTTTATCTCCATGATGTTCTATGACACATCAAACTATGTTGTAACCATTAAGGGTGGAACAATAATCGATATTACGATCCCAAGACTCCTAGTTCTAATTACAATTATTATTTGATTGACAATTGTTTGTGCTATTCATTATTGTGATGTTAAGGGAAAGGGTCTTGGTAAATCCCATATTCTAACCATAATTAGAGGATGAAACATTATTAAACTCAATTTCTCCTCTTTTGAGCATGTCCTAAATGATATTTATTAATTTTACACATCTATAAATTACATGTCATTTTATTTGATTGTATTCATAGTATTCATTATCTTATACTAATCTATTTTAGGTTGACTCTCATTAAAATATTTTATATTTAGGTATCTAAACATGTTTGTAATAAGTAGCTTATAATTCACATTCTCAATAGGCTTTCATAGATTACCAAATGATTTTCTGGTTATTTATTTAAGGAGGTTACCTTTGCAATATAAGAGGTTATATTTATGGTGACTTTTGAATTGGGAGACTGTATCACTTAAACATGTCTAGTCTTTATGAATCCATTACCCACCATATTATTTTTATCATTGAATGGCTTGGGTTTATCTGCCAGTATTTTTAGATTTGGAGTAGCATGTTGGTTCTAACTTGGAGACTAGTTTTTAGATTTATTTTGACTCTATAAATAGATATTAATAAGTGTTTTATCAATTATATATTTATCTATCTAAACACATTTTTTAATGACATCATTAAAAGTTTCTAGACATTGTAATCTGAGAATAACTATCAATTCTAAATTTAGTCTAGTCATAAAGATGTTTCCCAACTTAGAATTAGGAAGTGCATGGGAAAATATACTAGCTAGTGCATGACATCATTGAAGATATATGGAAAATCTCTCTCCTCCTCTTTTTTTAATATAACATATGTCAACCATGGTTAACTCATGTTTAATGTTATAATAAAAATGTTTAATGAACTTATATGATAAGTCATCAAAATTAGTAATAAAACCATTTGGTATATGTGTAAACCACTCTAAGGTAGGTCCAACCAAACTACATGATAATAATCAAAGTAAAAATTAGGGTTATAGTCAACCTCTTGATAGGAAATAATGTATAGGCTTAGGTGCCCTCTTTGGTCACCCTTTCCTTTATACTTATCAAACTTTAGATTCTCAAAATGAGATGGAAGTGGTATCTAGGAAAAACTTGAATTAAACGGATATGAATATATATGATCCATTTTTTACTTTTGACTTTGATTTTTGTCTTGAAATCTTGATATTTTATCTTTTATAGCCTATAATTCCTGAGACAAAGTAGTACCTTGAGAAGTGGGTGGGTGATTATTTGATTGATAATGGAATTAGGAATTTGTTAGATTTGTTTGAACTATTTTTCCTAACCAATTGGAAGTTTTATTTTTATTTTGAGGGTTTGATTGGTAAAGTGGAATTTTGTATTGATTATAATAAGGAATGGATACATGTCATTTTGTATGAGGAAGATGTTATTGAGTGTGGTTATACTATGGAATGGAAATACACCATTGTGTAGGAGGACATTATTGTGTTTGGTTAAGGACTTATTGTTAAGTGGAAGGGAATTATTGTTGTGTATAAGTAACCTATTGGAATAAGGGAATTTGTTATTTTATTTTAGAAGGAATGGTAGTAGAATTATGATGGGGAACATAGGAATTAGAAGGAATGTTTTATATAGTGACTTTTTGGAAAGAACTTGATCTTTATAAATATTTGGAGGGAATTTGAACAAATGGAATTTCAAATTTGGGATGACTCACCACTTGATGAGGATTATGATACATGTGTTGGAGATCCTCTACAATTAGTTGTAAAGGATCTTTAGGTGTAAGTTGTTCAAGAACAATGACTATCTAAGCATTGGGTAATGGTTTAACCAACATATCTTTACTTGGATGTTCGAGTAGAGGATTAAATATTTCATTAAATACCAAATAAAAAATATCATTAAACATTTTATGAAATTTTTGTACTTGATCTTGGATTTTAGACTTAGGGTGAGGCTATAAGTATCTCCTTCCCTTTCTTATACATTTCTAGATT